>JAVSCE010018298.1:0-37384 GCA_032199065.1 Smutsia gigantea
TTCCATCTCTCCACACCTCCCAGTCTGGTTTTGTGGCCATGAGTCATACCAGGCATATTCCACTTGCCTCTGAGACATAAGCCTGCAGCAAATCCACTAAGTCACATGTGGCCTAATGCCCGATGTGGGAATGGATGGTGACTCAGCTGTGCTTAAGAGCTAGTGCTGTGTGAGCCGTGCCGGTGCACTCCAAGTCTACAAAAACCGGGGTATCAGGCACAACTCTCTCCCCTGAGGGGAAGTGACTTGCCAGGACATACAGTGGCAGAACCCAGACTTGCAAAATGGCTTGTCCATCCCATCTGACAGATGATGGAACCCAGTATAGGTGAGGGAACAATTTGCCCCCACAGAGGTGGGCACCTGGTGGGGACCAGCAGGCAGTGAGAAGCTTCCCTGCGTGAGGCCTGGCGCTACTGCTCACGGTCTCTGATGGGAGGAGCCCAGAGCAGGGACTGAGTGGGGCTGTGGAGTCCTCTGGTCCAACTGCCTCACCTTATAGATGGAGACACCAGGGCCAGAGAGGGGATGCTGTCATTGCCCCATTGTCTTAGTCATTAATCTGTGGGTTAACATTTTTTAAATTTAAAAACATTTTATTCTATTGTAAAAATAGAATTTATTCAATCTTATTCATTTTGTAAAAATGTAAAACATGTTTTACAAAAGCCGTCCATGCTTACTGCAGGAAAACTAGAAAATACAGCCAAATAACAATAAGAAGAACACATCCCGTCATCCAGAAATGTCCCTCTAATGGCTTTGTGTGCATCCTTTTCAGCAGTTTTTTCCATAAGCACCCACGAATATAAGCTACACCTCCCCCATTTTTTAACCAAAATCGGATTGTATTAGGTAGGAGCCTGTTGGAATACAACAATACATAGCCCTCTCAGAGCTGCCTCTGGTCCGCAGGGCCGTGGGCAGGGACTGATCATTGTTTGTCTCTAACCCCTTCCATGGAGCAGGCATTGATTGAATGCCCACTGTGTGCTGGCCATCTTGCTGGGTACAGGAGAATGCCCAGTCTTCAGGGAGAGAGGTGTGAGCTGGTGTGAACATGCCTAGGGAGGGAAGGATGGTTCTTGTGTGCAAGAGCAGGGGTCCCATATCAGGTTGGAGGTAAGGGGTGATGGGGCAGGATGTGTTCCCAGGAGCTTGAGGCATATTCTGGAAACATCTTGCTTTTGGCAGGAGGCACAGTGGGCATTTCTGGGGAAGGCTTAGTCCTTGGAGAGGCGCAGGTGTTCTTTGTTGTGAATGAGGCAGAAGGCCGCCTGGACCCCATTCTCATGCTGGATCGTGGTCCCACCAACACATATGTATACATATGTACCCCCCTTCAGGCAGATGGGGTTCCTGCTTCTCTCAGCTCTGGACCAGGACAACAGGGCCATGCAGATGGAAGCCAGGATAAGGCCAGGCACCAACCCTGCCCAGCAAAGTCACGGGCTGGAGGACACCTTCTTGGTTTGGGAACCAGAATTCAAGCTACTTCACTAGATCTGGCTTCTGGTTTCTAAACTGTCATTAAGGTCAGGCTCTTGTGCATTTGAGGTGTGATTAAAGCATGAGGTGGAGTCAGAGAAATCAATTTTGAATTTCTTTTTTCCTCAGAATCTGAGGCTAACACTGTAGGTGGGATTGGGGGCTATGGCCTTTGCTATAATGAGTTCATTATATAATTCTTACACAAAGTTCAGAATGGTGTTATTTTATACTGACTATAAAAGAAACATTTCTATAATCTTATGAAAAATATACTAAGAGCTTTGATTACAAAAGAATCAACATGTAGAGAGCTTAATACATCTCATGTTACACAGAAGTATATATCAAGTGAAATGTATGTTCATATTACTTTTTAGAGTATTTGTGAACACATAGTTGTTAAGACCACTCAATATAGAAACATATAAACTAGAAAGTTATAGAAATGACTATTTACATGATGGCAGATGATCCTGAAATATATCTTTATCCATAACATTTGTATTTATAATAAATTCATTAATTGCAAAGAAAATTTTGTGTCTGTTATGAAAATCATACTGTGTGGAAACCTGGTTGCTATCACTAAAACAGAAAATATTTAGATATTAAGAGCGGTTTGTGTAAGGACAACTCCTTTGATTTTATGTTTACTAACAGTCAAACAGAAGGACAGCAGAGCATAGACGAAAACACAATCCTCTCCTTTAAACTAAAGATAAAGAAACATGTTTTTTTAAATTTATTGGCAGAATCTGTTTTTTTTTTTAGCCCTCAAACTGCTGGGGATTAAGGAACATAAAAATGTCACTGTGTGAGACGTGCCAAGTCCACATGGTCCGCAGGAGTTGTCTGGGGGTGCTCTGCATGCTGCTAAATGACACCAGCGCCGTAACGAGTGTCAAGAGTGATGGCCCTAAGGATGCTCACTAACCAATGAAATACATCCAGCTAGTTTCTGCTTAAGTTAAAATTCCTACGTCACATCCTTTTAACATTAGAACAGTTTGACACTGCTGTTGTTCTCTTTGATTTAGTGCTTACGGCATACCAGGTACTGTGTCAAATGTTTTACATTTATTATAAGAATTATTACCATTATTATTATGAAAGATGAGGAAACTGAGGCACAGGGTAATTCAAGGTCACACAGCTGGTATAACTGGTACTTTAGCCTTGACTGACACACAGCCCAAGTTCTAACCTCTAAAAGCCCCACCCTGTTCTACATGGCTTTAATGGCTTGATAATTTTATCTTTAATAAAATGAAAATTAATGAAAGTTCTGTGCCACGACCTTTTAGTACATGAATCCCAGGATCATCACAACTTCAGGCATTTGGAGTTCTTCCCCCAGTAGCTCCATCAAACACATATCTAACCCTTTATTACATCTCATTTATTCTTCCTGAAAAATCTTCATTTCCATTCCAAGGCCACCACCCTAAATAAAACCCTTTTTTATTCTTTAAACACTTATTGAATGAATTATGTATTCAAAACACAGAACCAACAAAGAAAAAAAAATTGCAAGATGAACTATTGCCCTTAATAACTTTAAAATGTAATTGGTGACAATGGTCAGATACTATGCTAAGCCATCTTTCACACACTTTACATCATTAATTTTTATAGTAATCTTGTAAATAATGCAGTATTACGTTGCTTTCCTATGTGAGAAAACTGAGACTCTAATAGCACAGGGCCACAAACCAAGATCACATACTACCTGCCACCAGAGTAGATCTGGAATTTAACCTAGGTCTCATCTGAAAACACAGTTCAGACTCTCTAACCCATTACATTGTCTTTCCAGATAACAGCTGCAAGGCTGTCTATTAAGGTCTAGAAAGGAGAAAAATCTGGAGACAGACTAGTCAGTACTGAGCTCAGAGATTCCAGCACCAAGGACCTCTGCCGATGGACAGCAGCTATGGATGGGCTTGAGCAAGAATGAAATAATATCCTCTTACTGGGTAACAGGTAAGTTAGGTAATAGTGTCTCACATTTTCTCAACTATGTGACCTGACTTCATAAGGTGATTTGTGTCTAAGGTTTTTCACATTTCTTTTCAAACATAAAGACCCATTTATTGCATCCATTTTTCTCACCCTGGTTATTCATAAATGGAGTGGCAAAATTAAAGACCACAGAAAGAACTAGACTCCTGTTATTTTATATGATGAACTAGTTTCTTGGCAGAGTTCCCCCAGATGAGTTAAGTAGGAACTGAAAATATTCCTCACTCCTGAAACATCAGAATTCTGCTTTTAATTATCATTGAAATGCCACCAGAGATGAATTTAAACAGTTTTTGATAAGACACAAACTAACAAACTGTATCCAACTGCTACAGGGAGAATTTTCTTAATTTCACAGTTGGTTGAAAAATATACTATTGCAATATAAAGGAGAAGATTCAGTACCAGCCACCTGACACAAGAATACACATCAGTATCTGAGGAACAGCCCTGCCACCCTGGCCAAAAACACTCTTACACATAACAAAACCCAAAGCTCCTCTATCAGATCTTCTAGAACTTCAAGGACCCACTTTGCGTCTTCTTTACTACTATCCCTGGACCAAAATCAACCTTAATTTACTTTACTGCTCCCTTGTTAAACCTCTTTGGTTTTCTTCTCTGTTTTTTTTTTTAATTGTCTGGTATGTTGGCACCCTCACTTCTCACATGGGCCTTATTTATGTGTTGTTCTAATAAACAAACTCATCTACAGCTGACACTTAGTGTAGATAATGTTCTGTTTGCTCCCGGGAAAGAAATTCAGGGAGTTCTTTTGAGAAACTAGGAGCAGTAGCACCCACTAAGGCAGGGATTGTTTTCCTCCACAAGAAGAAATACCAAAGGCAACACATGTATTCTAGTCTGCAGGACTAAGGGCAGACAATTAAAGAGAAGATGATGTAGGGACTTGCAGAACTGGGGGCTTGGGATTATGGTACAGGGCTGCTCTGGGGCCTGCTGGTACCAGCTGGAGAGATGGGGCTCATCTCTTCCCAAAGCAGGGGTCTGGGAAGACTTGTGGGCAGCTTGAAGTTGGCTATGGAGAAAGTATACACCATAGAAACTGTCAAATTCTACACATCTTACCCTCAAAGCTGGCTATTAAACATTACCAGCACACTACTGCCTATAAAAGATCTTTCAGTTATGATTCTGGTTTTATAAATACTGGAACACAGAGGACAGGTAGAACTGAATGAAATAAAAATGTGTTCAGCTTTGCCATGCTGTCGTCTGTCAATAGTCAGTAACACTGAATTCACTTCATAAGGGCCAGGAGAAAGAGACCAATGTGTGGAGAAGGCTGTGGACAAAGAAGGAAGATGTTTTCACATAAAGACAATCACAGCTGGACTCTTTAGAAATAGCAGTTATAACCAAATCTCTGTTATTTCACAGGCTAATGTTTGATGGTTATAGAAACATGAACTGCCAAGATAGACTAAAAGAAAATAAAAAGAAACAAACAAAAAACCTCTTTGGAAATAAAAATATATATACATTATATCAAATTCTTGGCATCTTGATTATACAAGAAAGTTGAATTCACAAGTTGTGCTGAAAGCCAACATTTCCTTTTGCACCTAACTTGGTATCTATCAAGCAAATTATTTTCTCTGAGCTAAGTTTCTTTTAAATAGACAAGTTTATTTCTAGCACAAAGCTGAATGATTATTAATGAGTTAATGTCAAAGGCTAAAGTAGCAAATAAATACTTAGAAAGAAGTGGGATATTATCAGAATTTCATAGATGGTATGGGAACAGACAGATCAAAGAGAAGAGTCCTTTGTGTATTATTCATATTTATATTTACCAGAAGTAGGCAATTTAGAAAAAAAATTTATTTCAGGGTATCAACAAAAACATTTTGTACTTTCTGCATAGTCATTTCACTTTCCTGAGCTTTTCACTTTATTTATTTACCTTTGTAAATTATTCTTTTTAAATTATGTGGCTACTTTCATGTGGTCCACAACTTCTTTCCTTCGGAAAGGTAGGATTCATAGATTCCAACCTTCCTTCTAGAAGCCAAGAAAAACTAAGTTCCATGTAGGTTCCCTTGGAAGACAACTGAAAAATCTTTACATGGAATTTACGCACAATCATTTATTTAACAATGTTAAGTGTTAGTCATATCTACAAATTAATTCTCCCTCTGAGTCTGCTACTAAGATCTGAAAACACTTTACTTTTCTTCACATCAAATATGGCTTAAGTAGTCTTTATTTTCCAGAAGCTTTCACAGTAAGAAAGACTTGAGGGTATTTTCTCATCTTGTTACAGAAAGTGACAGTACCGAATGTACATAAATGCCTACACAGAAAGGTTAATAATATTCTACGAGGAGTCTATTTTTAGACTAATGGAACTAGTTTAGGCAAAGCAAATCTGTACTGCAAAAAGAACAAAGATCTTTACATGTTTGAATTAATTCTGGATAAACTTTAAGAAAAAATGTAATCTTTTCCCACATTGCATCTAACATAAATGGAACCCAAAGGCTTAGTCACATCACAAAGTCTTTTTAATTGCTCATATTGATCATGACCTAAATTTGTTCCGGCTTAGTTTACAGAGCTGCATTAGGCACCAGAATCAAAACCCTGGGGGAAAGAACATCCACAGCCATCCTAATATTAGCAAATGACAGAATAATTACATTTATTAATATGGAGACAAAGATCATTTTACTGGTAGACCAGATAGCAAGGTCTTTACTGGTTAATGCTACATTAAAAGAGACTGTTTCAAAAGTTAAGAATTCTTCCACTGGACTTTGGCAGACCATAATTTTTACTTTACCCAGAAAAGAATAACTCTCAGTGTAAATGTAAGGTCATTATTCTAAATCTATTCAATAAATTGGCATTATGTATAACCTCAAGAATAGACACACTGATTTTGCTCAATGGTGGTATTTCTAAGTTTTAGCAGCCCTCTTTCTCTTATTTTTAATATAAAAGGGAAATTACATGTGCTTTTCTTATTGCTAGGAGTGGAATTTGCCTATTTTGCCACACAGAATTATAATTCTGGCATCCTACCAGCTATTTATGCAAGCTACTATGTGTATACAGCCTTAATGGAGGAATTCTAAGTACCCTGCAGAAGCCATTTTGAGGCCTGAATATATGTCCCAGTGTCCAGTACTGTCATTCAGAGAGACTTCTCTTCTCCCAGCTGACTCCCTGGTTCCTTTGCTATCCTGTGAACATGTGTGTATCAGATCACTTAATACAGCTTATTTTAATGATATGTGTACATCCCTGACTTCCCACTAGACTAAATACTCCCTTGGTCACCCTTTATTTATCTTTTCATTCTCATGGCCCTGTACAGAGTCTTTTAGTTACTGTTACCTCAACATTTAGTGAATATAGGTAATGCATGAGCAAATGTGCCTTTAATATATGCACCAAACAAGTTTTTTCTTTAAAAGTTTTAATTCTCTCTTTAAAGTGTCTTATTTGGTATTTTAAATGGAGATTTTAGGTGCTGAAGTATTAAGAACTAAAACCATTTTAACAGAAACTTCCCTTTTTAATTCTTAGTACATTAATATGTGTATATAACACACACACTATAAATAAAACACACATAAAATTGTGTGTGTATATAAATAAAACAGAATTCTGTTAGATGAGAAGCAAAGCGTGATTATTATCACTTCAGTTTCTGTACTGTTGCTATGAGATTTGAGCTATTTGTAATACAAAACTGTTCTACTAAAACTTTGAAGAGACTAATCTCTCATAGTTACTTTAAGTTAATTTAAGAATAAATTGTGTAACTAACATTTCTATCTTAAGGATATTGCCATCTGATTATCTTTCCTTGTTTTGACTGATACAAAGCTAATTGTAGTAATTTTTTAAAAATTATGGTACACATTTTTTGTGTTGCTCCTGTGTGCTAGTTGGTTTTATCTTAAAACTCTGTCAAATTTTGTCCTTATTTATTTGTTCATTTATAATATACAGTCATTCAATTTCAAAAATTTGTTGAAAGCTAACTATATGTTAGGCAATATTTTCTATTTGGATTCATTCACATAAATTAACTCAGATCCTTTATGTAACACTGCAAAACTTACTTAAAGTCATTGACAGATTAAGTTTAATCAAGCAAATTAACCTGGTAGGTCTTTTAATTACTGAATTTCTGTTTCAGAAATAATTTCTTTACAGATATTATTTTCCAAAGACGTTTTTTGTCACTGGTTTACTATTTTACATTTAGCCATATCAAAGTTCATCTGTCTCATTGTAAAGACTCAATAATTATCAGCTATTCCTGTTTTTTTTTTCAGGTTTCTTTCTAATATGTAGGGGAACAAATATTATAAACATCCAGGAATCATGTCACCAAATAAAAATTGTATACAGATGGATCAACAGACAGAATAGAGAGCCCAGGAATAGACCTGCACAAAGGTTGTCAACTAACCTTTGACAAAGAGCAAAGGCAACTCAATGGAGCAAGGATGGACTTTTCAACAAATGGTGCTGCGACAACTGGACATTCATGTGCAAAAAAACAAATCTACCCACAGACCTTATAGAGTAACAGGAGCTCTCATTCACTGCTGATGGGAATGCAAATTGGCACAGCTAGTTTGCAGCAGAGTCTGGCACTTTCTTACAAAGCTTAACATAGGCTTTCAATAAATCCAGCAACTGCACTCCTAGGTAGTTGCCCAAATTAGTTGAAAAATTATGCCCACGCAAAAACCAACAGACATATTTTTTTTATTAAGGTATCATTGATATACACTTTTATGAAGGTTTCACAAAAAAAAACCCAATGTGGTTATTATATTCACCCTTATTATCGAGTTCCCCCATACCTCATTGCAGTCACTGTCCATCAGTAGTAAGATGCCACAGAGTCTCTATTTGTCTTCTCTGAGCTACACTGTCTTCCTCGGAAACCCACACACACCATATGTGCCAATCATGATACCCCACAATCCCCTTCTCCCTCCCTCCTCACCTGCCCTCCCCCACCCCTCCCCTTTGGTAACCACTAGCCCCTTCTTGGAGTCTGTGAGTCTGCTGCTATTATATTCCACAAATGAGGGAAATCGTTTGGTATTTGTCTTTCTCTGCCTGACTTATTTCACTGAGCATAATACCCTCTAGCTCCATCCATGTTGTTGCAAATGGTAGGATTTGTTTCTTTCTTATGGCTGAATACTAATCCATTGTGTATATGTACCACCTCTTCTTTATCCATTCATCTACTGATGGATACTTAGGTTGCTTCCATATCTTGGTTATTGTAAATAATGCTGCAATAAACATAGGGGTGCATACGTTTTTTTGAATCTAAGAAGTTGTTTTCTTTGGGTAAATTCCTAGAAGTGGAGTTCCCAGATCAAATGGTATTTCTATTTTTAGTTTTTTGAGGAACCTCCATATTGCTTTCCACAATGGTTGAACTAGTTTACATTCCCACCAGCAGTGTAGGAGGGTTACCAACAGACATATTTATAGCAGCTTTATTCATAAAAATCCAAACTGGAAGCAACCAAGATGTCCTTCAATGGTGAATGGATAAACAAGTTGTGGTACATCCATACAATGGAATATTACCCAGTAATATAAAGAAATGAGCTATCAAGCTACAAAAAAAAAAAAAAACATGGAGGAACTTTAAACACTTATTGCTAAATGAAAGAAGCCAGTCTTAAAAGTTACTATGATTTCAATTACAGGACATTTTGGAAAAGGCACAACTACAGAGACAGTAATATGACTGGTTTCTGGGAGTTCCAGAGTAAAGAGAGAAAGATGAAGGATGCAGCATAGAGGTTGTTTATGGCAGTGAAGCTATTCTGTATACTGTAATGGTGGATACATGACATTTGTCAAAACTCAGAGCATGTACGATACAAAGAGATAACCCTAATGTAAACTATGGATTTCAGTAAATATTAATGTACCAATATTGGCTCACTAGTTATGAAAAATTATGCTACACTAATACAAGGTGTTAATAAGATAAACTGTGTCCTGAAGGAAGGGGGCCATATGGGAACTTTCTGTATTTCCTACATAATTTTTTTGAAACATCCAAAAGCACTCTAAAAATAAAGATTATTTAAAAAGTAAATATTATTGCTTACCCCATATATTATTAATTTTCACTGAAACCCCATCTCAGGATTTGGAGCTAACAAGAAATACCAGTAATTTGCTATCACATAAGTTTCAAGGAACAGAGTTTCTTTTCTTTAAAATACAAATAGAGTTTTAAATTTATTTTCCAGAAATAAAATTGTTATTCTTGGAGTAGAGTAAGTGATTTGAGATTAGTTGTTTTCATTTGAAATATTTCAAAGCATATTAACCTTAGGTGAAGTACATTAAATAAGAAACTAATAGCTTAAAAAAGTCTTTCTTTTTTATTAATTCTCTTCAGTTAGAAAGAGGGGAAATAGCGGGAAAAAAGTCTACCTCATATATACCTTCTTACTCAAGATTACAAATTTTCCTTTTTTTCCTGCATGGAAGTATATTTGAAGTTGATTTTTTTTCCTTTAAACAAATGTTCTGTTACACTGACCACATCAAAATATGTTTGTTATAATGACCAATGAAGGTGACATTTGTCCTACAATCTTACATTTATTTCTATACTTTCCATGTTGCTTCATGAATCTTGTGATTATAAGATCTGATAACTGAAACAGATTAATAAATGTTCTTTCAATTAACAATTCATACCCAATAAGTCTTGACATGAATTTTACTTCCATAAAGCCTGAATGTTAAATGATGGAAATCACAGATACACTATTAATTATAATTCTGCAAGTCCCCATGGAGTACTTATGTATGACTTCATTATATCTATTCTCTCCATCTTCCATACCCTTACCTTATCTGCTACCACCATCTGTTTCATAGGCACAGACATATGCTCAATAAATATTTTTTATTTATGGATGATATTTCCAAATCATCACAAGGAAAACAAAAGCAACAAAGGGGTCCATTGCAAAGAGATGACAGAGGGAGAGGAATAATCAAATTTACATAACTATTAACTAAATGGGGAAAGAAACTTCAGTGCATTTGGTTTGGGACACCTTTTTCTCTTCCGACTAATAAAAGGCTCTTATTTATAAAATTTACTATAGGTGAGGGAGGGAGATTCTATTTGTCACAATCTGTTTTCCATTAGCCTGAGAAAAACATTTAAAATACCTCAAAACCCTGGTTTGAATTTCCATTCTGTTCTAAAGTGCCTGATGAGTCAATTGAGTAAAACAAAGTGGAGTGGTCCTTAGATATAATAGCCATGGGTTGTACAAGCATGCCATCCAAAGAAATAATGTGACTGTTAAAAGCATATCATTTGATATCCACTGCAACTTATTCTTCCGCCCAACAGCCAATCCTTAGAAGTGGTGCTGGAATGATATTAAATAATTTAATCCTTAAAAACAGAAGCTATATGGGTGACGTATTTACCCTGTAACCTCAACTAGTTTGAATTCTCTACACTGCTCCTTAAGGCATCCTATCAGAAAGACACAACTGGAAAAGACTATAAAGGCAGACAGAATCTGTTGATCTTTCCTAGGTCTATGATTGTATTACCACATTACATGCTCCTGAGAGAGAGTAACATTGTAGCCAAGAGGAGGCAGCCAAGTGAAGATCTGGAAGCAAATTCTAGGGGAAGGAAAGACCAAGTGTTCCCTAAGCGGGGAAAATAGAACCAAATGAGGCCAATGTGGCTGCTGCACAGTAAGAAATGAGGTTAAAGCTGTGAGCAAATGCCGAATCATGGGTTTTATAGGCTTGGGGGGAATTCAGGCTATGTTTTGGATAAAGAGTTGACAGAAATTGTTGACAGATCGCGTGTGAGAAGAGGGTGAAGACAGGAAAACCTTCTCATTGAAGAAAAGCACTGATAGTCCAAATTCCAGGAAGAGGCATCTTTGTCGGCTTAAGCTTGAAGGGTGATGAAACCTACATAGTATAGATTTTCCATTTCTCCCCTTATGGATGTTCACTTTAATTTCTAGTGTGTGTCATTTGTGCAGGCTACTGCCTGGATGATGAGCCAGCCACTGAATAGAACTGGAAGGCAGTGTGAGGTTTGTCATTATACTCAAGTGAGATGTACTGAGGACTCAACTGTCACCATGCTCTCTGCTCTGACAAAGCTACAGAGAAAAGCTGGGGGAAGGCCTGCCTGGACTTCAGCACTGGGACGTGGCCAACTCTGGCTAGAATTCATTTTTGATCTCATTTTTTATACTTTTTGTTTATATTTTCTAAATTATGCATAAATTATCAAAACTAGGTCAAAAAGGAAATCATCAGTTAAGATTTCACCTTTGCAATTTGTTCCATCCAAAAATAAAGGATTAGAGGAGATTTGGAGCTGTGCTAAAGTAGAGCCAATATTATGACTCTGTGAATTGCCTAGAAATAAGAGCTTTGGGGGAAAAAAGGGCCAGACACTGGACTAACACCAATTTCAATCCTGGAATCTATGAACAGATGAATCTAACAACAAATCAAATGAAACAGCTTTATGGTTTTTGATTTAAAAAGACATGATTATAGCTACAATTATATCTTGCAGGATTTTATAAATGGATGTTTCAGAAAAATATGTCTCTTGTTAGTGTTTTCTAAATATTGGTTAAATAAATTAAATAATGAATGAATGTGAGAAGGGAAATTAAGAAGAGCAAAGCAAAGCTAAGAAGCCAGAGTTTTGTATACTCTCTTTTACATTGGTTCCTTGACTTTTCTGTTTTGAAGGTATTTTCAGAGTGCAGAGGAACTTAATACCACCTCTGGCAATGAAGAGGATCTTCAGTGACTCAGCTCCAAAAGCTAATGTGAACCTGGACATTTAATAGAATAAGATTAGAGGTAGGAGAGATTAATTTTCATCAGCTGTTGTTTTAAAGATTTTTCTTGGTCCCTATTTTTCAAACATGGAAACTGAGGCTAAAGTTTGGTAGTATCTCTT
This sequence comes from Smutsia gigantea, assembly GCA_032199065.1. Lineage (NCBI taxonomy): Eukaryota > Metazoa > Chordata > Mammalia > Pholidota > Manidae > Smutsia > Smutsia gigantea. The sequence goes on from JAVSCE010018298.1 coordinate 12,518, forward strand.
AATATTTGTGAAAAATACAGAAATAAAGAGATTAAGAAAAATATATATATCATTCAATCACTGAATCATTAGCTTTGCTGTACATGAAAAATATTATCAAACTGGAATAGTAAATTCAAGGGCCAAAGCAATCTTAAAATTGTGTAGAACTTACCTCTAATAAAGGAAAATTTCCTATTAATTATATATATAGATGTATAAACATATACACACACACATATGCATTTAAAACAGGTTTCTAGTGTTTTACTTAATATTTTATAGATTTGTGAATTATTTTCAGCCAAAACCTAGCGATGAGAAAACTCTAGCAGTACTGTTGTTTTATTAAACTGTAATTCTGCCTTTGTATTGGACAAATTCAAAGTTATACGCCAGTACTGAAATTTTAGGACATCTTCTATCATTTAATAGAGTTTATAGGGTAATTTTACTTTAACTCAAAAAGTTCAAGGAAAAGAAAACACCCGAAATAATGAAATTGCCATCACTAATTACTTTTTTAGAAAGACAGGAATATAGAAATGCAGAGTTTTATCACAGTCTATATGTACTTGAAGACTCTCCAACTAAGCAATTCCCATCCAAGATTCTTGAGACATAGAATGTAAGAGACTATAAAATCCTTTTCCCTCATGAAAAGCAACCCTGTGAAAATACAAGGCTTTTGAGGAAACAATGAGCTTCTTTATGAACTCTTACACCTCCAAATAGGCAGAAGGAGAGGAAGCCTCAAATGTGTTAAGCTTATTGCCCCCACTGCATTTATACTACATACCCTAAATATGATGAAAGAGGAAATTTGTGTGCCACCCATGAAGGCTTTTTTTTAATCATCATCAAATTTCACATGGTATTGTTTTTTCACAGAAGGCTACTTTTATAAGGATAACCCTGTCTCTACAGCAGATGACATGTTGGAAGATGAGGGAGTTTGCAAATGGAAGATAAACCTTAGGAATAAAAGCAATTACAACACAAAAAACCAACACTCTGCAGGCATCTTTTTAATTTTTTTCTCCGATGGGTTGGTGAGTTGCCTTTCACGCTCTGAGACCCAGGCAGTGTGGACACGCGCTCAGCAGGTACTTGTTCTAGTGTTAGTAGAGCAAAATGGTGCAAGATGGGGTGCCAGGCCCCTTCTTTCTGTGCTCCATTCACTGTTCGACCACCTGAACACTGCTGCCTGTCATGGACTGAACACTGTTGCCTGTCAAATGTCCAGCCAGGCCCCGGGTTTCATTATGAAAAGGAACAGGCAGGAGCCCATTCTCATGAACACCAGCACAGAACACTAGCATGAATACGAAAGGAGACACAGCACAAGAAGCCACACTCATGTACTTACTACAAACCAGAAAAGGGCTATGGAGAAATGGTTATAAAGAGAAGGAGGGAAGGAAATTAATCTTGCCTGGCTACAGAAAAGGCCTCTATGGATATATTTAAGGAATAAAATGAAAATTCTTTGCTCCCACCAGAAAAAAAAGGGTGGGGGGACAAAAATCCTGCTTGGCATGTGGCTCTTATTTGAGAACTATTCAGTATTTTTCAACTATAAAAACACATTTCCTACACACATAGTGCCCATGCACCATTGTAGACAATACACATATGACATGATATAACTCCTACTTCCAATATGTTCATTGACTACTTGGACAGAAAGACATATCTACTATATACATGGTAGAATACGCTGCCTATGATGGAGAAGGAGGTAAAAGCCAGAGGGAACACAGGGGACGGGGAAGACCCTCCTGATGGCAAAGCTGCCTTAGCAAGTGTGCGCAATCCAAGCCATTCTTTTATTTTTAAATTAAACTTATTCCTGGTTTTGCATTATGTGCCTAAATTTATGTTATTTTTCTCATCACTTCTATTTTCTGTATTTCACAGTATTGTAAATACATGTTTTGTGAGACATCTTAAAACCTTTCACAAACAGAAGCACAAGTAAGTGGAGATTAAGGGAATGTTAGGGGGTTAAAAACAGAGTAGCAACTCTTCCAGAACAAGGCTTTCCAAACAGGGAGAACTCTCCAAATGCTGACGGTGGCACAGAGACAGGAAATACAAAGAATATGTTGGAGAAAGAGGCTCAGCTGGTAAATCAGATTACAGGGTTCTCAGGAGGACAGAGGGCAGAGCTTTGCAGAAATAGGCTGACTTCAAAATGCAGAGGGCCTAGAATGGCAGAATTCTAGGTCAGATGTGAGTCGGTGGTGGTGCCAGGACAGGAAGGTAATCCTGGAGGCAGTTTGAAGTGGCAGAGTGATCAGATTGATAGATTGTGCAATCCACTGAATGTGAGGGGTGGGGAAGGATGAAGTGAAAGAAGTGTCCCACATTTCTAGCTCAGACTGCTGAGAAGATAATAATCTTTTAAATGAAATACAAAAGAGGTAGGGACATGTATGGCAGGGGACAATGACTTCCACTTTAGACATCTGTAGTTTAAGCTGGTGGCAGAATATCCCAGGGGGAATTTCTAAGAGAGGTTAGGATGCAAAGAGTTGGAAATCATTTACATTCAGTGTCACCTGAAATCCCTTGAATGCTGGAGACTAAGTAGGAGAAAATACCTATTCAGTAAGGAGCCAGCACTTACTTCTCAGAGGCTTCATAGTAGCTGGAATAGGTGGGAAGCTGAAAAGCGTTTTAGAGAAAAACGCTGAAACCAATTTTTAGATTCCTAAGAGAAGATCTATTTGACATAATCCCACATCTGGGGAAGAAATCAGATTCCAAGAGGATCTCAAATCAGAGTTTTATCAAGAGCAATGAGCTTCTGTCCCCATAAATGCCATAACAATGTTTATGTTTTTTTCTTTTTTTCTGTAATGTGGCCACTAAACAATTAGTAGATATCTTTAGAAAAGAACTTTGAATAAGCCATGTTTAAATAATACATCACACAGATGTCACCCTTTCTAATCTTTTTAAAATACATTAAGATTGTCATTGATAATATCAGAAAAACTCTCTAACCTCAAAAATGAGAAGTCCATCAAATTTAATAGGATGGAAGAGTTGCCAGAAATGTCAGCAAATCGTTAGACTCTCAAGTTACCATACTGTAGCAAAGGTTCCAACTTGGTAGTTTTTTTTTTAATTACATCTTTAACATGGTCTAATTTGCCAGAACTATAACATGCAGAAGGACAAGATTTTTAGAGTACTTGGCCTCAAGCTACAATTCACCTTTCTCTCCAAACTCCTTACAGGCGAATATAAATACTTTGTTGTACATTGAAGTTTTTCAATGATACACTTAAAATCAATTAAGATGCATTGAGTATTACCCCTATAACAATGCCATTCTCATTTACTTGCATTGAAGTGGTGTGCAAACACCACGGCGTCCTGTGGCCCGAGCACAAAGCCAGCATTGTGGTGGGAGAATGGACAGGAACCGGAGTGGTGGACGGTGACCAAGTGATGTGTTCTGCCTCAAGCGCTCAATGTCCCAAGCGAAGGTGTGGCTGTAAGCACACTTGGGCGGTGCTCCAAATGAGGGTGCTACTGCACACCTACACTGCTTTTTATTTGTCTCTTTTTGTTTGCATGGAGACATCTTTGCCTCATTAAGGTAAAGGATGAGTGATTGTAAGCAAGTTAGCATCATTGTTCTCATCAATTTCAATATGCATTCTAAAAACATTTTAACACCTATTAAGTAGTGATGAATCCTACAATCAATGACATAGAGTTTAACTATAAAATTTTTTTTCCTGACTAAATGGTATATATGGTATAGATTACAACTGGTGTCAGATTTTACGAATTAAGATAACTATGTTAATATCATCTGGCATGTCTGAACTGGGGGAAAATGCTCTCCCATTTAACCATTGCCTTAAAATAATCACAATCATCATGGAGATTCTGATTTCTAGATATGCCTTTAGGAATCAAGCTATTTTTTAGAAAACTGCTTTACAGGAAAACAGTTTCCAGAGGTTAGCATTAGGACCATGGAAAAAATGGACAGACAACGTATTTGAATTCTCAGAGGTGTTCTTTCTTTCAAGGGTGTTGGCATCCTTGATGTAAAAAAGAGGTCGTTTTTCATAGGGGTTAAATAACATTTCCCCATAGAGATTTACAGGAGAATTAGCAGCATAGTAATAGATTTACTACCTAGATAAATAATTCCATTCTTCAAAAGGACCTGCATTCCAATATATTTTTAATTGTCAAAGTTATATATTCAGTCTCATCACCCAAACACAGCTATTATTATGATGGATGTATTTCCTTGTCTTTTTTCATAACCATATTTTACACTGTTATTATATGTATATACAATTTTGTATCTTTTCTTTATTTAGTTAAATTGGATTACAAGTATTTTCTGAGTGGTATCAAGTCTTTGTTAACTGTCATCTTCAATGGATGAATAATAGTTTCTTAAATGAATGCACTGTATTTTACGTGTGATTTTCCATATTGTTTCTAAAATTTGGTAATATAAAGCTATAAGATTCATGTATTTTGAAATATTTCTTTAGGCAGAGTTAAAAAAATAAGATTTAGGAATCAATAGATATGCATTTTCTTATGGCTTTTGTACATGTATATTAGTTATTTGTATACTGTGTATAACAGTACAGATTCTGCTTGTACTGCACTCCAGTTAGTGATGATAATTAGCTTTGTTTTTATTGTGGGCTTTTCTTTAATAGATGAAAAATTAAAGCTAATTTTCATTTCTTTGATTAAAAGGCTGCACAACTTCCCACATGTATGTTTGATCATCATGGTTCCTGTTTTGTGGGTCATCTTTCCATGCCTATGTCCATGCATATCCTGAGTTACTTTAGTTTCCTCACTCAGTTGTTATCATTTTTGCATAGTCAATGTATTATGCAACATTCTATTATATATCTTTTTGATATGGACATATGTGATACCCAGACACTGAGGAATTTTATACTAAATATATCTATTTTTCTTTTATTTTTTGAAAGTGTAAGTTTTTATTTACCATTCAGAGTTGATAAATATTGAGTTTTCTTCAAATGTTCTTTTATAAAACCAACTTCTTAATTTTTAAGGGTTTATTTTAGCATTAGATGAGATGAGGGGTTTTATGCTGATTTTATTCTATTTTTGTAAACCAATTATTCTAATACTATATATATTGAATAATTTTTCTCTTCCTTATATATTTATGATCACTCCAATAATATATTACGTTTCTAGATATGTTAGAATCTATTTCTGGGCCAATAAATCCATCTCATCTGTCCATTCCCTCCCTCCCTCCCTCCCTCCTTTTCTCCCTTCCTCCCTTCCTTCCTTCCTTCCTTCATTGATATACACTCTTACGAAGGTTTCACAAGAAAAACAATGTGGTTATTACATTCACCCTTATTATCGAGTCCCCCCAAAACCCTATTGCAGTCACTGTCAATCAGTGTAGTAAGATGCCACAGAGCCCCTATTTGTCTTCTCTGTGCTACACTGTCTTCCCCGTGACCCCACAATCATGTGCACAATCATGATACCCCACAATCTACTTCTCCCTCCCTCCCCACCCGCCCTCCCACACCCCTCCCCTTTGGTAATCACTAGTCCCTTCTTGGAGTCTGTGAGTCTGTTGCTATTTTGTTTCTTCAGTTTTGCTTCATTGTTATACTCCACAAGTGAGGGAAATCATTTGGTATCTGTCTTTCTCTGCCTGACTTATTTCACTGAGCATAATATTCGCTAGCTCCCTCCATGTTGTTGCAAATGGTAGGATTTGTTTCTCTCTTATGGCTGAATAGTATTGCATTGTGTATATGTACCACCTCTTCTTTATCCATTCATCTACTGATGGACACTTAGGTTGCTTCCCTATTTTGGCTATTGTAAATAGTGCTGCGATAAACACGTTTTTGAATCTGAGAAGTTGTTTTCATTGGGTAAATTCCTAGGAGTGGAATTCCCGGGTCAAACAGTATGTCTATTTTTAGTTTTTTGAGGAACCTTCATACTGCTTTCCACATGGTTGAACTAGTTTACCTTCCCACCAGCAGTGTAGGAGGGTTCCCTTTTCTCTGCATCCTCGCTAGCATTTGTTGTTCCTAGTCTTTTCTGTGTTGGCCATCCTAACTGGTGTGAGATGTTATTTCATTGTGGTTTTAATTTGCATTTCCCTCATACGTCCGTTTTCAAGATTAATACACGACATTATTGTTGATTAAATGTCTTGCAAGGCTCACTTGTGACCTCCTTACTCATTTTTTTTGTTTTATTTCCTCCTCAATATTTCTGATGAACTTTAGAAATATTTTGTTTTTAAAGAAGATGTTTTTGAAGTTTTTATTAAGATTGGAATAAACCTGTCAAATTATAGAGAGTTGAAATAGCTACAATAGGTACCACTCTCTTTGAAAAATGTTTCCCTTATGATTTCAGTTTATTCACATGTATTATATATAATTCTTATTAAAGTGATTACTAGATATTTTATATAATTTTGCCACTATAAATGAAATATTGTCAATTTCATTTTCTAAAAGAATGTTCACAAAAGTTACACGTGATTATTGAATATCTTTTACCTTGTCAAGTTACCAACATTAACTGTATTTTTTCACTTTTATCTGTAAGATATATAAAAGTATAACTTATAAAGAATAATAATCCCTATTTAACTGTTCCTAGTATTTTTACCTCTACTATTTTTATCACATTGGCCAGAACTTTCAAAAATATTAAATAATTATGGTGATACTAAGCACCCTTATTGTATTTATCTTCTGACAAATGCCTCCAGAAGTTCACAAGTAAATTATAACCACTAACTTTAGTTTACAGGGATCCCCTGCTTTTTGGAAGTTCATCTTATGCCACTTGGGTTTTATGAAAGACCTACATTTGCAGCTTTTTACAAACCAAAAGAAATTTGAAGAGGATTTTCACTTTTCTGAAACAGGCAAAAGGAAAGTAGCGTTCAGCGCTCATTTGGCAGGGAGCATTTTATAGAGGGCGTGCAACCTGAGCAGCGAAAGTGGCCCCACCAAGCCCGTTCCTCAGGAACCACACTCAGCATCTCAGCCTCAAGAGCCAGAACTTTGAACTGTGTCTCTGGGTATCTGGGTTTACCTAGGTTTGTTTTGTGCATCCTTTAGTAAGATATGTCTTAAGATATCAGAAAAGCCTAAGAGAGGTTATTTTTGCAGTCTGGGAACTCAACAATTTTCTATATAAATTAATGGTAATTGCTCCTTTGTTTTATGCCATATTGGCTTACAAAAGTTTTCATAGGAATACTCTACTTCTGGAAAATGGGGGAAATCTGTAGAGTGAAACCAGGGCAATTCTTGCCCTTAATTTCCGAACATAAAGCAAGGGGTTGGTCACAATCCCTACAATGGTATTATCATTTTGTTAACTACATCTCTATCTGATATGAAATATTTACTTCAGAATGCTAGGGAGGTAGGAAGAGTAGGAAACATGAAGGGCCTAGAAAAATCAGGGTCATTTTATTATTATCATCATGACTTTATAATGAGAATCCTCTCGGTTCAATTCTTCTCTTAGACTGAGTAACGTTTTATTGGAAATGTAGACCATATCCAGTAGAAAATGAATTGGTCCTTAGGCCCTTAAATCACTTTATTAAAACCCTTACCAAAGGTGTTATTTTAAAGCATAAATATAGTATGAAATATTCCCTAGTTGAAGACTGCATCCTTGAAGTACCCATTAAATATTTTCAAAGGTCCAAATTTGTCATGAGGAATACTTTAGCAATGGGAAGACTCCAGTCCCATGTTTCAGATCTTTACTGTAAAAAGTTATCAATTAATCTTTTAAAATACGTTTGTGTGCCATTAATTTTTATTTGGGCTTCTACTTTGACACACTTAAAAGCCTTAAATTCACTATAGCTTGGGAAATTTTCAGTCTTATAAAATTAGGAAGAATATGCTCATCATTTATTTTGTCCAAACAACCACCCCCTCCTTCCTCCTCTCCTCTTCTTCTCCCACCTGGACACACTTACTGAATGTCTATCTTGTTCAAAGCAGTGTGCTGGGCTCTGGGGGATGCAATGGTGACTAATAGCACACAGTACTTTGCTTCAAGAAGTTCAGGCCAGTGGGGATGCAGAAATAGATACGTCTAATTATAATATAACCCAGTAAGCTCCACAATGAATGTACATCTACCTGGGGTGCTTTGGAGCATAGCAAGGAGGTTGGAAAAGAATAAAATGAGAAGGTAGTTGGGTTAATACTTAGGCTCGTCCTCAAAATTCTTTCCTGCTATCATTTCTACAAAAACAAGAGGCTTAGGATTACTGCCACTTCTAGATTTGAGTGTCAAATAACTCATGGTCCCTAACTTCAAATCTGGTTGACTATAAAACCCTTCACAGGAAAAATAAGAAGTAACAGAAACCCAGTCATTATGTATTCATTTTCTATAATATTCAACTCTCCTTAATAGCCACAATTCTTTCAACTGTCTGTACATAATAGTGGCAATGAGACTAGAACAGTTTGAATAGGTACTAAGGAAAGTCTTTTAAATAATCACTTTAAAAAAAAGTTACTAATGATAGAATCCTCAAAAACAGCAGATTGCTTCGCTTTCCATAAAATCAGGACAAGAAGGATGCTATTCTTTTCATCCTCCAGTGAGCTCAAAATGTGGGAATGTTGCCAAGATAATTCAATGAGCAGGGAGTCATTTTCCCAGGAAATTTCAGAAATATCATTAATTCACATTGATTTTTTCTTATAATGGTTATAAAAACATTTATAAGCCTTGCTGTACCTAGCAGTTTTAACTGACAGGATTTTTTTTTTGTACTGCATTGCATCACTTTAAAAATATCCTCCCCCCCTTGTCAATTTCACAATGGAAATTCCAGGCAAAGAAAGGTTTTTATTCTTGTGTAACCTTGGAAGATATATGTGTGCCCAATGGAAAATCTATCATCATCAAAAGGGAATATGTTAGAATATTGTTGAAGAAGTAAAAGAATACAGTTTAGAACTGTAAAGGAAAACGTTAGACGTTCTATGAAGGTCAAGGTCAGCTCCTTCCCTTAGGTTCCCTGAAAAGACATACACATTAGAGGACGTCATGGTGGTGACTGTGGTAATCCTCCTCCTACTTTATTTTTCATTGTTACCCTTCATAATTCATTTGAAATTTAGCTTTATTCTTCTTCCTCCACTTAACACATTAGTTATCTGTTACACGTAATACTTTTGAAACCTGCTTTCTAACTGACCCCTTTGGGGGGAAGAACAAATAACTTTCAGCCAGTAGGGTAAATGTTTTATTACTGAGTATACAAGTCATAATGAAAGCCCTAAAAAGGAAGTTGGCTTGTGCCTGAGGAGGTGAGAGGAGGCTTTCAGAAGTCACATTTGAGCATAGCCTTTAGAATGTATCAGATGAAAACACACAAATGAGCATACACACTGAATAAGTCAGAACATAGATCCTGTGGAGTTCCCAGGAGATAAATAACTGTGTGGGTCTGCCGCAGAGTCCCCAGGGGATTAGAGAGGAGAGGGGAGATAGCAAAGTCATGGCTGGTCCGTGAAGGCTCTTACATTCTGTGACAAAGACTTTGCGTTTCATATATGGATTTTCTTTATATATACGCCAGGATCTATATTAGGTGGAGTGACTATAATGATGTATAAGAAAGATACGATCCCTATCATCTTGGAAGATACAGCATAGCACGAGAGACAGCAAAAACAGGAAATACATTCTGATATGTGCTATGATAGGGTGAACTGAGGTTGCCATGGTATTCCTTGGAGGGCCAAGGAAAGTTTCTGTAAGAAAGGAATTCAATAGAACCCTAACCCCATTCAGATACCTGCCCCTCACCCTCATGGTTCAGGGGAAGATGATTGCAACCCCAGATTGGCAGGTACATCCTGATAAAGCCATGCCTCCCATGGTAACTCTTCCACTTTCTCATTCTTGGATGATGATTTCTTTTTCCCCAGAGAAAAATCACCTTGTTACTGAGAAAGCCACCAGAGGAACGAAAGTCCCTCTTTTTCTACTGGATGTTTTCAAGTTGGAATTTGACACTTGGAGCTACTGTTGTAGTCGTTTTCCTACCAGATAGAGAATGAAGCATTACACTGAGAAGGGCTGAGCTAAGGTCATTACAAAGAGGTGAAGCTAGAGTCCTGATGTGCCATTCCTCTGATTTCTGTCCTCTGACCTCTGAAGGGTTTACACAAGAAATAATATATTCATTCTGGTCTTTTTCAGATAAATTCTTTGGGGTACAATGAAGAATGGAGTGTAGGAGGATGAGTTCATGGTCAAGATACCAATCAAGGGGAGATGGTGGCATGCACAAGGGCAGTGGTGGGAGGGGATGTAAGATGCAGACAGAGGCTCATGTTAGCTCAGCTTGGAAGGCAACTGGCACACTTACTGTATGTACTGAGGTTGAAGATACAAAGATTAAGAGAATCTTTGCCTTCAAAGATCTCATAGTTTGGTAGTGGGAGGATACAGACACTGTCTAGCATTATGCAGTCAGCGGATTACTGAGGCGGATGCACAGGGAATTATCAATGCCCAGGAGAGAGAGCAGAGAGGGAAGTGTCTAGGAAAAGAAAGAATGGTATCTATACTTCTTGGCCCCCATGTTCTCCTTAATTTATTGTGATCTGACTTCAGTTCTGCTCCACTGAAACTTCACTCCCTGAGTCTTTCTTCACAGGTGGTTTTTCATTGGATTTGAATGTGCCCTCCTTCAGCTTAATGAACTTCTCTCTACAGTTCTGTGTGGGCTTAAAACTCACTTCCTTGGAAAGCTGCTCTTAATCATGTAGAGGGGGTTAATTAATCCTCCCATGTATGCCCAGGGCATGCTGTATGACCTCTATCACTGCTCACACACTTTTTAATGTCAACTCATCATCTGTCCATACACTTTACAGGCCTGTTAACTCTGAGTGCTGGTACCATTTCAGTTGGTTCGCCATTGAATTCACTTTCCTATCAAATGTAAGGTAATTAAAAGGTGTTGGGTAAGTATTTATGGATGAAGGGAAGAATAAATGAAGGAAAGAATGACTCTGATCATAATTAGAAGCATCAAGTTCAAAGCACAATGATGGGAACTGAGAGAGCAAATGAGTTGAAATCAGCTCATGGAGTGTCTGTCCTGGGTATCTTTCTGTTAAGGTGTGACGCTACAGATCGGAAAATTCAACTCAAGAGCTCTCATGCATGCTGTGAATTAGGCTATGAAAAGGAAACAATGATTCATTTAGAAGAGGTTTTTAAACATGATTTTTATTGCTTTGACTGATTCAGTATTTACTATGTACATGACGCCACTCAGGAAAATGGACCTGAAGAATGGGGAACTCTGTGACTACAACTCCCGTCTCTAGATCTTGAGGCCAGAACTCACAGCATTAATTATAAAGAAACACAATAATTGGCCAGTAGTTGGACGAGTAAAATTCAAAAGGGATAATGTAGCTTAATGACTTATAATAATGCATTTTTGAAGTTAAATGTAGTTCTTTAACTGAGCATGGAGGCCCAAGAGTGAGAAGAGATTATGTTGTACAATGCAGTGCCTTTGTTTAGTGAGCTAAGATCACAATAAATCTCAGATTTTCTAGACTTGTGATAACAGTGGACCTGCAGATGGCAGGCAGGGTGTTTTACACTGAGGGATGAGTTATTAATGGCATTAATCACAAGCAGCTTATAGAGAATTATAAACATCTGGTCTTCATAACTCCTAAGTATAAAAGATGGACCAACATTATAGTGTTATTGACTTGGGCTAAGTATGTATTAACTCTTTTTTTTAATAATTTATTTTGGTATCATTAATCTACAATTACATGTGCAACATTATGGTTATCAAACTACCCCCTTCATCAGGTCCCCCCCACCAACCCCATTACAGAAACTGTCCATCAGCGATGTATTAACTCTTTTCATTATTAAATGTAGCAGTTATCAAAGAAGACTGCTTAATCATCCTTTTTGGCGGGGTCTTTTGTTTAAATCTGTGGGGTATCAGACATTCATTGCAAAGGGTGACAGAAGTTGATGTTTCATTAGAGCCCAGTAAGGCCTCTGGCCTTGTAGGTGTTTCTCCAGTGGGATATCCTAGACAGTCCCCATCCGAACTTGTAAAAGTTGGCAAGGATCCTATTTGAAAGACTGGTGGTAAATTACTATTCCCTTCATTTTACTCAGAATTATCAGTAATCATTCCATATGCTTCCACAGAGAAATAATGGTCAAGATCTCCTTTAATCTTTCAAAACAGGGATAAGGCAATACATCACAATGCAAAATGACAATTGCTAAAGGCAAGCAAGGAGATGCTATTTCTGTGATGGCAACACATGTGCTAATGAGGCTTTTCTGAATTGTATTTCAGCTTCAGGCCCTACCCTTTCTCCTTTTTGGATCATTCTTTCAGAGCTCATTCATCCAGTTAAGAAGAAGAGAATGCAAGCTTGTTTTCATGTTTCAGCAGCCCTAAGAAAGTCTCTTTAAAAATATAAACACACATTTTGTATATATTTTTGAAAATGTACTCATTTACCACACTTTGTATATACTGATTCTTCCCTGTGTGTCTTTTTGCAAAAGCAGATATTCTCAGTGGGAATACATCCCCTGCAGTATTATAATCTCCAAAGGTCCAACTGTACATTACTTAACTCTCTTACATGCAGGCAGGCAGCTCATGCCTAATGAAGGGCACTGACAGGAAGGGTAAGGGAAGGGGACTCCGAATGTCATCAAAGAGGATGATTTTTGAGATGGTCTTGCTGGATTATACGATGCTGAACAGCCGTTTAGTCCTTCAAACACATAGCCTATGTCAATAATTCCCAAAGGACAGATTCTGCTTTAATTTGGAAATGCAAGAGAAGAGATGATTTAGTTCTTCAAAGTAAGCACAGTAATCATATCACATCATAGGACTTTGATGAAAATTAAATAACTTAATGGATGTGTCATATGCTTTTAATAATATCATTAATGATGTAAATATTCTGGTTAACAGGGAGTCAATATGTCATATAAGGACAATTAATTTTTCATGAGTATAAAAATTACTCCATCATTGAAATCATACTTAATGCAACTTAATCAATTTTTAACCATTCAAAAAGTTGTTCAGGAAGTTTTTTCCCCATAACTCAGTATTATTAACATGAACCCTTATCATGTTTATCATAAATGAGGGAAACCATGTTATAAGAAATTTATGGATGATAAAGTGGCAAATAATTATATTCATGCTATTTCATAAGGTACTTTCTCTGTGTATTAAAGCATAATAATAACAGTTACTTATTGTTTTCAGTTGTTTGCTTATGTTTTGAGCAAATATGTTTTGGGTATTTGTTAAGTACAAGCCACTACTGTCTTGCAAATGAGTTTCAGCTCCAGGCAAGTTCACTATAGATTCACTGTGAGCAAAGAAATTTACAGCAAAGAGTTCTTGGGGTGAAAAGGTTATACCCAACTTTATTTCCAGGTGGCAGGTCAGTCACTAAAATCCCGTTCACTCAGAGCGAGTCTGTGTTATCACTGCTGCTTCGGATGCAGCAAGCCGGTCTCTACCTCTGGGCCCCTCTGTCTGCACAGCCGTCCTCTGGGCCTCTGTCCTCGGCACTGCCACCACTCCAGCCTCCGCTCGGCTCTCCTCCAGCCTTGCAGCCCTGCCACCCAGTCTCCAGCGGAGCTCTAGGCAGAAATCTTTATATTAACACAATAATGGCTTATTGCCTAAAGGTGTGGAAGTGGTAGCATAGCAACAGGCCAGTTACATTTAAGTTCAGTGAGGATCCTGGCCACAGGAACCCCACTTTATCCACAACTACGCAAGACTTTAAAGAGTATAATATTAATGAGACATAACCTCTACCTTTTCCGGAGTAAATAGGGGCCAAAACATGAATGCTGATCCTAAGGGATTTTATCTTTACACTGAGGGTAATGAAGAAGAATTTAAGGGGGTGAAGGAGGGAAGATCTGATTGAGATTAGCATGGAAATGATTAGAGGGGGCCAGCTGGAAGGTCACTGCAGTAACTCAGGTAAGAAATGATGCCAGACAGGCTCTGAGCCGGCAGAGTCAGTGAGAAGAAAGAAGAGAAACAGGCATAGGAGAGACATTAACAGCATAAAGTCCACTATCTGAAGGATTAATGAAGGGGGAGTTATTCCCAAATTTTACTTTGGTTCTCTGGAGAGATAATGCTGATACCCACAGAGACGTGAAACACAGAAAGAAGAGCAGGCTTAATCACAGGGAAATGATAAGATAATTTGGGCCATTTTATTCTGGGAATGTCAATGGGAAATTCCAATAGAATGGCTCCCCTTCAAAAAATCTCAGGGGAGATTTTTAAGTGAGAGCTACAAAGACACAGGCATCAACAGTGTGGAAGGCTTCAGAAAACCATGGGAGACCCCCTCCTCCATCCCAGAGAATGTTTTCTGAGAGTAGTAAGACAAAGGCAAGAACAAGCCTTGGGCTCCCAGGAATCATGCAGTGAAAATCCTGACAAGATGACTGCAAATTAGCCAGATCAGCAGCAGGAAAATCAAAGTAGGGAGCGGTGTCCATTCCTGGAAACCAAAAGAAAGAAAGAGAACACAATGGAGGGCATCAACTGCTTCAGGGTCCAGGGAGGAAGACCTCTTGTATGGGCACCAAAGAATCTTCTGGGACATGGGCCAAAGAAATTTCAGCAGAGGTCAGAGAACCTCAGAACAAGGAGTAGTAGTCACAGAAGATAGGAAGGAGGGGCCATTAAGGGAAGACAATGCCTCTAAGAAACCCAACTGTCAGGACTAGGAAAAAAAAAAGTAGGAAGATGGATAAGGGGAAAAATGGTGTTTTTATTTTTTGTTTGTTGAAAGATAGAAATGTTTTAAAAGCCAACAGAGAAAGAAATATAAGAAATTCAAAAGAAAGTGAGAGAAACTGATAGTGTCGAAGTGGCAGGTGGAGATAGAAACCGGAGCATGGATTACTGATAAATTAGAGCCTACAGTTGCAGGGTAAGGAGATGGGCTTTTCTTTATTTTATTTTCTTATTTGGAAAAGCATTCAGTATAAAACCGCATGTGGGATTCTGACTTCACTCACAGTGGCCCATTTTTTTCCTATCTATTTAACTAATTTATTGAAGATCTATCTTGTCTAGATACTGTGCTAAGAACAAGGAATATCATGGTAAATCAAACAAGGTCCTGCCTATAAAAACTCACTGCTTTAAGGGGTTGGGTGGAGACAGGGTACACGCAAAAATTTCTAATCCCAGAGCAATCTGTGATAAATCAGCATTGATTTACAGTTATGTACTGAGTACAGAAAAACCTTATATTCCTTTGTATGTCTTTGACATGAAAGCCAATAATAAAATAGACCACCTACTCTAATATAATTGCAAACCACAATCTCATAAATGTTGACCACTAAATGGCTAAGATTAGTTATTAATCTAGCCAGGGGACTGGAATTAATTAACCTTAGCAGTAAATGAAAAGTTCAGGCTAATTTAGTAAGGAAGCTAAAATTTATTTTACTGTATTATCAAATATATTCTTTTTATTCTTTATTTCATTGTATTTTGCACTAGCTTCCCTCTTTTTATAAGTGGATACTTTTGTGATATTACTATCCAATACACCAAAACAGAAGGACATGGTAAACTCTTCTAATACCTTGAAATTCTGCCATATGCACAAATTATTTTTGTTATGTACATTTAATTAGTACCCTTGATTATTTAAAAATACGTCAATGTGAAAACACAATGAAGTTATCTACATGTATGTCAACTGAGATATCACAATGCAATAAAATATCTTAAACGCTATGTATGACAAAATGCTCTTTTATATAGCATTTGTATCACTACTAATGACCTATTTCAATAAAGACAGGCTCACCTAACTGGCAAAAATTTTCAAGAGAAAGAGTGAACATATTAACAGATGCTGAACAGGGCAAGCTGGCCCATTTTTTGAAGAGTACACTCATAGGATCCCATTTCTGCTGGCGTCATTGACGTGTTTTTATTGAACTGATTTATCAAATGAACCCTAAAAGTAAACACTCCTAGAGGCATAGAAGCCATTCTGATATTTCAGTCAGTACCTCAGGTTCTATGTGGCAAGTAAGAGGGACATTTTATCCCCCTTTCATTAAAACACTTTGGCTCATTTATTGGCCCAAAGTGGGAAGGATCAGCAGTAATTTGGAACATCCTCTCTGTGCCGAGACATTGGCGGACACTGAGCACTCAGTTAATGACTTGTTGTGTTTTTAAAGCAAGCACTGATGCAGTTTCCACAGCAAAGGTAAAACATCTCCTCTTCAGGTGGAAGTACCTTCTCATTTTCAAAAGTGTGGGCAGGATTGGGTTTTGGAAGGAAGTGGACATTGGGAATTCACTGGAACAGGTCAATGTTTGCACCAAAGCAGAAGAGCCAAAAGAAGTAAACATAGAGCAATTTTAGAACATGTTGAATCCTTTAAATTCACTGCCTCTTATCAACTGATTTTAAATAGTTGCTCTCTAATTTTCTTCCTTATTACCTTTTATCTATGTATACAGTAAAACTTTTAAACAGTATACTGAATTCGTAGGAAAATATGTACATGCCATACACAAACACATATACAGATATATCCACATTTCTTTTGCTCAGCATTAAGAAAGATTTTATAGCTTAACATAACAACGGATGAGTCTGTGCATTTACCTACAGTCTACCATAGGATGTTGTTATTGAGATGAGCTCAAAACACTGAAACAGAGTAGACAGCACCTGACTCCTACACAGAGTTGGTTAGGGAATTCTGTTAATACTGAGTCTTAAAAAAATTAATAGACTTTATTTTTTGAGCAGTTTTAGGTTTACAGAAAATTTGAGCAAAATGCATAAAAAGTCCCCATATACTCTCCTTACCGCCTCTACCACCAACAGCTTCCCCTGTTAACATCTTACATTAGCATAGCCCATTTGTTATAACTGATGATCCAACACTGACACATTATTATTAACTAAAGTCCATAGTTTACATTAGGGCTCACTCTGTTATGTATTTCTATGGGTTTCGAAATGAATAATGGCATATATCTATAATTTCACTACCCTGAATATCCTCTGTTGTCCATCTATTCATCCATCCCTCTCTCCCTCTCTCCTCTCCTCTCTTTCCTCCCTTTCTCCCTCCCTAGGGATCCCTGGAAAACACTGATCTTCTTACTCCCTAGTTTTGTCTTTTTCTAGAATGCCATATAACTGTAAATAAACATTATTTAGCTTTTTCAGATTGGATCCTTTTGCTTAGTAACATGCATTTAGGGTTCTTCGACATCTTTTCATGGTTTGATAACTCACTTATTTTTAGTATAGAATATTATTCTATTGTTTAGATGCACCACCCCTTATATATCCATTTGCCTAGGGAAGGGTATCTTGGTTGTTGCCAAGTTTTGGCAATTAAGAATAAAGTTGGAATAAACATCTGTTTGCATGTTTTTCTGAGGACACAAATTTTCGGTTCATTTGGGTAAATACCAAGGAACATGACTGCTGGATAATATGGTAAGAATAAGTTTAGTTTTGTAAAAAAAAAACAACCAACTGTTTTCCACACTAGCTGTGCCATTTTGCATTCCTACGATCAACATATTATTGTCCCTGTTGCTTCACATCCTGAGCATTTGATGTCAGTATTCTAGATTTTGGCCATTCTGATAGGTATATAGTGATATCTCACTGTTCTTATTTGCATTACTCTAATAATATAAGACAACAACGTCTTTTCATATGATTATTGTGTATCTTCTTTGATGAAGTACCTGTTCAAGTCTTTCCCTCATTTTTAATCATTTTTTTCTGCTGATTTTTTTAAATACTTTATTTCGGTATCATTAATCTACAATTACATGTGAAATATATGGTTATTAAACTACCGCTTTCAGCAGGTCCCCCCACATACCCCATTACAGTCACTGTCCATCAGAGCAGTGAGAAGCTATACAATCACTACTTGTCTTCTCTGAGTTCTACAGCCCTCCCCGCACCCTCCCCAACATTACATCTCCTAATCATAATGCCCCTTTTCCTTCTTATCCCTCCCTTCCCACCCATCCTCCCCAGTCCCTTTCCCTTGGTTAACTATTAGTCCATTCGTGGGTTCTGTGAATCTGCTACTGTTTTGTTCCTTCAGTTTTTTTCTTTGTTCTTATACTCCACATATGAGTGAAATCATTTGATACTTGTCTTTTTCGGCTTGGCTTATTTCACTGAGCATAATACCCTCTAGCTCCATGCATGTTGTTGCAAATGGTAGGATTTGCTTTCTTCTTATGGCTGAATAATATTCCATTATGGATATGTACCACCTCTTCTTTATCCATTCATCTACTGATGGACACTTAGGTGGCTTCCATTTCTTGGCTATTGTAAATAGTGCTGCAATAAACATAGGGGTGCATCTGTCTTTTTCAAGCTGGGCTGCTGCATTCTTAGGGTAAATTCCTAGGAGTGGAATTCCTGGGTCAAATGGTATTTCTATTTTGAGTTTTCTGAGGAACCTCTGTACTGCTTTCCACAATGGTTGAACTAATTTTCATTCCCACCAGCAGTGTAGGAGGGTTCCCTTTTCTCCACATCCTCGCCAACATTAGTTGTTGTTTGTATTTTGGGTGTTGGCCATCCTCACTGGTGTGAGGTGATATCTCATTGTGGTTTTAATCTGCATTTCTCTGATGATTAACGATGTGGAGCATCTTTTCATGTGCCTGTTGGCTATCTGAATTTCTTCTTTAGAGAAGTGTCTATTCATGTCCTCTAACCATTTCTTAATTGGCTTACTTGCTTTTTGTTTGTTGAGGTGCACGAGTTCTTTATATATTTTGGATGTCAACCCCTTATCGGATACATCATTTATGAATATAGTCTCCCATACTGTAGGATGTCTTTTTGTTCTACTGATGGTGTGCTTTGCTGTACAGAAGCTTTTCAGCTTGATATAGTCCCACTTGTTCATTTTTGCTTTCATTTCCCTTGCCCGGGGAGATATGTTCATGAAGAATTCACTCATGTTTATGTCCAAGAGAATTTTGCCTGTTTTTTCTAAGAGTTTTATGGTTTCATGACTTACATTCAGCTCTTTGATCTATTTTGAGTTAACTTTTGTGCATGGGTTAGACAGTAGTCCTGTTTCATTCTATTACATGTAGCTGTCCAGTTTTGCCAATACCAGCTGCTGAAGAGGCTGTCATCTCCCCATTATATATCCAAGGCTCCTTTATCAAATATTAATTGACTGTATATGTTCGGATTAATGTTTGGATTTTCTATTATGTTCCACTGGTTTGTGGGTCTGTTTTTGTGCCAATACAAAATTGTCTTGATTACTGTGGCTTTGTAGTAGAGCTTGAAGTCAGGGAGCATAATTCCCCGTTTTATTCCTCCTTGTCAGGATTGCTTTGGCTGTTCGGGGTCTTTTGTGGTTCCATATGAATTTTAGAGTTATTTGTTCCAGTTCATTGAGGAAAGCTGTTGGCATTTTGATAGGGATTGCATTGAATCTGTAGATTGCTTTAAGTAGTATAGCCATATTGACAATATTTATTCTACCTAGCCAAGAGCATGGGATGCATTTCCATTTGTTAGTGTCCTATTTAACTTCTCTTAGGAGCGTCTTGTAGTTTTCAGAGTATAGGTCTTTCACTTCCTTCGTTAGGTTTATTCCTAGGCATTTTATCCTTTTTGATGCAACTGTGAATGGAATTGTTTTTCTGATTTCTCTTTCTGTTAGTTCATCATTAGTGTATAGGAAAGCAACAGATTACTGTGTGTTAATTTTGTATCCTGCAACTTACCTGAATTGAGATATTAGTTCTAGTAGTTTTGGAGTGGAGTCTTTAGGGTTTTTTATGTACAATATCATGTCATCTGCAAATAGTGACAATTTGACTTCTTCTTTACCAATCTGGATGCCATATATTTCTTTGTTTTGTCTGATTGCTGTGGCTAGGACCTCCAGTACTATGTTGAATAACAGTGGAGAGAGTGGGCATCCCTGTCTTGTTCCCGATCTTAGATGAAAAGCTTTCAGCTTCTGGCCGTTAAGTATGATGTTAGCTGTGGGTTTGTCATATATGGCCTTTATGATGTTGAGGTGCTTACCATCTATACCCATTTTGTTGAGAGTTTTAATCATGAATGGATGCTGAATTTTGTCAAATGCTTTTTCAGCATCTATGGAGATGATCATGTGGGTTTTGTTCTTCTTTTTATTGATGTGGTGGATGATTTTGATGGATTTTCGAATGTTGTACCATCCTTGCATCCCTGGGATGAATCCCACTTGATCATGGTGTATGATCCTCTCCTGATGTATTTTTGAATTCGGTTTGCTAATATTTTGTTGAGTATTTTTTCATCTACGATCATCAGGGATATTGGTCTATAATTTTCTTTTTTGGTGAGGTCTTTGCCCGGTTTTGGTATTAGAGTGATGCTGGCTTCATAGAATGAGTTTAGAAGTATTCCCTTCTCTTCTATTTTTTGGAAAACTTGAAGGAAAATGGGTGTTATTTTTCTCTATATGCCTGGCAGAATTCAGAGGTGAATCCATCTGGTCTGGGGGTTTTGTTCTTGGGTAGTTTTTTGATTACCAGTTCAATTTCGTTGCTGGTGACTGGTCTGTTTAGTTTTTCTGTTTCTTGTATGGTCAGTTTTGGAAGGTTGTATTTTTCTAAGAAGTTGTCCATTTCTTCTAGGTTTTCCAGCTTGTTAGCATATAGATTCTCATAATATTCTCTTATAATTCTTTGTATTTCTGTGGGGTCCGTCGTGATTTTTCCTTTCTCATTTCTGATTGTGTTTATGTGTGTAGATTCTCTTTTTCTCTTAATGAGTCTGGCTAGGGGTTTATCTATTTTGTTTATTTTTTCAAAGAACCAGCTCTTGGTTTCATTGATTTTTTCTATTGTTTTATTCTTCTTAATTTTATTTATTTCTTCTCTAATCTTTATTATGTCCCTCCTTCTGGTGACTTTGGGCCTCATTTGTTCTTTTTTTTCCAATTTCAGTAATTGTGTCTTTAGACTATTCATTTGGGAATGTTCTTCCTTCTTTAAATAGGCCTGGATTGCAATATACTTTCCTCTTAGAACTGCCTTTGCTGCGTCCCACAGAAGTTGTGGCTTTGTGTTGTTGTTGTCTTTAGTCTCCATATATTCTTTGATTTCTGTTTTGATTTGGTCGTTAACCCACTGATTAATTAGGAGAATGTTGTTAAGTCTTCATGTATTTGCGAGACTTTTTGATTTCTTTCTAAAATTTATTTCTAGTTTTATATCTTTGTGAGTGGAGAAGTTGGTTGGTAGAATTTCAATATTTTTGAATTTACTGAGGTTCTTTTTGTGGCCTAGTATGTAGTCTATTCTGGAAAATGTTCCATGTGTACTTGAGAAGAGTGTGTATCCTGTTGCTTTTGGGTACAGAGTTCTGTAGATGTCTGTTGGGTCCATCTGTTCTAGTGTGTTGTTCAGTGCCTCTGTGTCTTTACTTATTTTCTGTCTGTTTGATCTGTCCTTTGGAGTGGGTGGTGTGTTGAAGTCTCCTAAAATGAACGCATTGCTTTCTGTTTCCTACTTTAATTCTGTTAGTATTTGTTTCACATATGCGAGCGCTCTTGTGTTGAGTGCAGATATATATTTACAATCGTTATATCCTCTTGTTGGACTGACCCTTTTATCATTATGTAATGTCCTTCTTTACATCTTGCTACTTTCTTAATTTTGAAGTCTATTTTGTCTGATACATGTACTGCAACACCTGATTTTTTCTCCTTGTGGTCTGCATGAAATATCTTTTTCCATCCCTTCACCTTTAGTCTGTGTATATCTTTGGGTTTGAGGCGAGTCTCTTGTGAGCAGCATATAGATGGGTCTTTCTTTTTTATCCATTCTATTACTCTTTGTCGTTTGATTGGTGCATTCAGTCCATTTACATTTAGGGTGATTATTGATAGATATGTACTTACTGCCATAGCAGGCTTTAGATTTGTGGTTACCAATGGTTCAAGGGTTGCTTCTTTACTATCTAACAATTTAACTTAACTTTCTTGTTAACTTATTGTAAACACAGTCTAATGTTTCCTTATTTTTCTCCCTTCTTATTCTTCTTCCTCCATTCTTTATATACTAGGTGTTTTATTCTTTGCCCTTAGTTAGTATTTGGATGGTCTGCTTTCTTTGCTATGATTTTATTTTCTCTGGTGACATGTTTTACACCTTAGGAGTGCTTCCATCTAGAGCAGTCCCTTTAAGATATCCTGTAGCGGTGGTTTGTGGGAGGCAAATTCCGTCAGCTTTCACTTGCCTGGAAATTGTTTAATCCCTCCATCATATTTAAATGATAACCATGCTGGATACAATATTCTTGGTTTGAGGCCCTTCTGTTTCATTACATTAAATATATCATGCCATTCTCTTCTGGCCTGTAAGGTTTCTGTGGGGACATCTGATGATAGTCTGACGGGTTTTCCTTTGTACGTGATCTTTTTTCTCTCTCTAGCTGCCTTTAATACTCTGTGTTTATCTTTGATCTTTGCCATTTTAATTATTATGTGTCTTGGTGTTGTCTTCCTTGGGTCCCTTGTGTTGGGAAATCTGTCGGCTTCCGTGGACTGTGAGACTATTTCCTTCCCCAGCAGGGGCAGTTTTCACCAATTATTTCTTCAAAGACACTTTCTATCCCTTTTTCTCTCTTCTCCCTCTGGTACTCCTATAATGCGAATATTGTTCCGTTTGGATTGGTCACACAGTTCTCTTAATGTTCTTTCATTCCTGGAGATCCTTTCATCTCTCTCTGCCTCAGCTTCTCTGTCTTCCTGTTCTCTGATTTCTATTCCATTAACAGTCTCTTGCATCTCGTCCAGCCTGCTGCTAAACCCGTCCATTGCTTTTCTCATTTCTGCATTGTCTTTCCTCACTTCCCTCACTTCCTCCCTCAACTCTTGCATATTTCTCTGTAGATCCATAACTATTGTTATGACTTTTGTTGTGAATTCTTTTTCAGGAAGACTGTGCATTTCCATCCCTTCAGGGTCCATCTGTGGTGTTGTCTGGGTCTGGGTAAGTTCTGTTTGTACCATATTCCTCTGTCTTTTCATGGCGATAGAAATGGTCGCTGGTAGGTGCCACGTATGTCAGCTAGGCTCTATAAGACTTTTAGAAAGAAAAAAAGAGACAAAAAAAAAAGGGAAAAAAAGAAAGAAAAGAAAAGAGAAAAAGAAAACAAACAAAAAAAACCAACAAAAAACTGCCTGCCGGGAGTAGATTCTGTGAGGATGCTGTAGGTGGTGCTGTTGCTCCACTATTCCGCAGCTGCCGCTGCACTGCTACACAGGGCCCTTTGTAGCTCTCGCTGCGGCGGGAATGAATGGGAGGCTGCTGATCTCTGTGGAAAGTCTCAGTGCCGCTTCTTCTTCCCAGTTGCCAGCCATGGGGTCCTAAATTCCCCAGGGCTCCCATCCTGCTGGGCTGAGCATGCTGGGACGTTCCTGCTTCTCCTTGGGTCCCTGTCTCTTTAAAACCGCTAAAAAAGCATGCGCTTTTCTTTTGTCCCTGGGAGCTGTCTGCGAGGACCTGGGTGCATTCCCCGGCTCAGATCCTGCACCCTCTGTCTGTCCAATCTCCGATACACCACGTGATATGTGTCAGTGCTCCTGGCACAGATCACAAGGGCTGGTTATTTCGCGTGCCTGTACTTCCACTCTCTCCCGGCTCTGAATCCTCTCCTACCGCTGGTGCACTGGGGTGGGGGAGTGCCTGGGTCCTGCCGGGTCGCAGCTCCTATGTTACCCGCCTTGCGGGGTGCCGAGTCCTCTCAGGTATAGATGCAGGCTGGGTGTTGTCCTGTATCTTCTGGTCTCTCTTTTAGGAATAGTTTTATTTCGTGTATTTTCACAAATATAATATGGTTTTGCGAGGAGATTTCCGCCACCCTGCTCATGCTGCCATCTTCCTGGAAGTCCTTTTTTCTGTTGACTTTTAAGAGTTCTTTGTATATTTTGGAGAATAGTCCTTTATGAGATAGATATTTCATATATACGTTCTCCCATCTTGTGGTTTTTCTTGTCATTTTCTTGATAGCGTCTTCCACAGTTTTAAATTTTAATAAAGGCCAACTTAAATGTTTTCTTTCATGGATGGTACTTTTGGTATTATATCTAAAAAGTCATCATCAAACCCAAAATCTCCTAGATTTTTTTCCTATGTTCTCTTGTAGAAGTTTTATAGTTTTGTAATTGACATCTTAGCCTATGGTCCATTTTAATTTACTTCTTTGTGAAAAGCTATGATCTATACAATTATTTTTGTATATGGGTATCCAATTGTTTTGGTGTCATTTGTTGAAAAGTCTGCCTTTTCCCCACTGAATTGCTTTTCGTCCTTTGTCAAGCATTTGTTCATTATAAAAGTCTGAGTCTATATCTGGACTCTCTGTTTTATTCTAGTGATCTTTTCTCCATTCTTGCACGAATACTATGCCTTTTTAATTACTGTAGCTTTATGTTCAGTCTTGAAGTCAAGAAGTATCAGTTGCCAGTCCTCTGATTTTGTTCTTTTTAGTAGTGTGTTGGCTATTCTGGGTCTTCTGTCTTTCTCTATAAACTTTAGAATCAGTTTTCCGATAGCCACAAAGAAACCTGATGGCATTTTTATTGGGATTGAGTTAAATCTATTGATCAAATTAGGAAGAACTGACATCTTAATGATATTGACTTTTCCTATCCATTGACATGAATATCCATATATTTAGATCATCTTTGATATCT